>JAZKJV010006197.1:0-38256 GCA_037367405.1 Ottelia alismoides
TCTCATGGATCAGGACCAAGAGATGCTCACTAACCTACGCTCGATGATGAACATCAGCATGGAGCGATACAAGGCTAAGTGGGGTGGGCTTCCTCTGGAGGAAAAATTCACCGTGCCTTACAACGGCGAACCTAACCGTGGTGGTGGTGAGAGGTGAGCTTTTCTTTGTGCTTCAACAGCTGTCGCGACATGTTGTTAACGAGCATATCGATCGACGAGTACATATCAGCGGACTCTTCCTTGGCCTGGAAATCATGGCCATCTGTGTGAAAGGTGAGTTCAGCGATCTGTCGACTCTTCTCGACCTTCAATACTAGTCGAGCCTCGGTATCGTGGTGCACGAACTTCTTTAGGCATGCAACTACCTTCTCCTCCGCTGTTGAGCGAAGAGCGTCGCTCGCTTCAAAGTTCTTGAATGCGGTTGTTACCGAGATATTCTTGGTGTTTGACATAGATCCAATGAAATTACAGGAGATGCAGTAGATTGAGAAGCGATATTTTATAGCCCGTTATATCGCCATTAGAAGAGCTTCTTGCGTTGTGATGAAGCTAGAATGCCGAGGCTCTCCCGATATTTGGCGACAGTCCTTCTAGCAACCTCGGTGCCCTCCTTTGTGAGGATCTCAACGATCTGCTGATCACTCACAGGAGCATCAGCACTCTCGGCCTCGATGATCTGCTTGATGCGCTCCTTAACAGAGCTTGACGAGATGTCCCCGTTAGCTCCTTTTATTCCAGTGGTGAAAAAGTACTTTAGTTCGAATACGCCCTGTGGGGTATGAGTGAACTTATTCGTTGTGACGCGGCTAACGGTTGATTCGTGCATTCCGATATCATCCGCCACCTCCTTGAGAGTGAGCGGCTTTAGGAATGCGACGCCTTTATCGAAGAACTCCCGTTGGAACTTAACGATGCTGTTAGCGACTTTGGAGATAGTAGTCTGGCGTTGATGAATACTCTTGATTCAAAAACTGCGCAGCCTTTAAGCGCTCCGTTAGATACGTCTTATCACCATTCCCTTCGGCGACCTCTCTCTTCAGCATATCGAGGTACTCAGTGTTGACTCTGAGCTTAGGTAGGCCCTCTTCATTCAGAGTGACAACAAACTCATTTCCGACTTTAGAGATATAGATATCCGGGACGGCGTACCGAGTCTCTTCATCGGCGAACGGTCTACCTGGCTTCGGTTCTAGCTCGCGGATGGTGTTAATCGCTTTGATTATCGAAGTTTGATCGCATTGCTCGGCTTTAACGATGAGCTCAATCTTTCGAGATTCAATCTTATCTAAATGGCGAGCTACGATTCTCGCCGCTAAAGAATCTCCGAGTCCTAGATCATCTAGTTGCAGCAGGAGACATTCCTTGAGATCCCGTGCGCCGATACCGGATGGCTCTAATCCATGAATCAACTCGAGGACCCGATTGAGTTGCTCTTGGGTGCATCCGGTGGCGGCAAAGATCTCCTCTTGGGTCATACAGAGGTATCCGTCTCTGTCGATGTTGCCGATCACGTACTGAATCAGCGTCTCATCCTCCTTCTGATAGTCCACCAGCCGAACTTGTTTCAGGAGGTACTCTTGCAGTGACTCCGGTTTTGAGAGGGTCGCCTCTAGCGATGGTTTTTCAGAGAAGTCGTTGCTTAAGCTTGAGGAGCCGGGGCTACTATTCTTTGACTCAGAGAAGAGGTTCTCAAAGAACTCCTCCCATCGTTCAGGTTTGTCCGGTGTCTCAGTTTGGCTGGGGGTGCGCTCCGAAGCAGCATCCTCATTACTTAGGGAGTTCGAGGTCGCTTCAACACCGCGCTCCTCTTCCAGGATCGGATTCTCCAAGAGCTCCCGTTCCAGCGCCTCCTGATACTCGAGTCTGCCGAGCTGAAGAAGCTTGATCGCTTGCTGCAGCTGAGGGGTCATCAGTAACCCCTGACTCATCTTCAGACTTAAGCGTGCTTCAAGACCCATATAGTAGGTTTTGATGCAGCCCGTTCATGCTTGAGTGCGGGGATAGGTGGGAATCTGGCAAATTACATGCCAGCCGGCCCGAGATTGTAACGAAATTGTGTCAAAATTTTGACGCCGCGAACGAGCCGCAGGTTCGAACACCCTATCGATGCTGGCAGTTTACTGCTGAAAACTGCCGCCCAGATAATAACGCACCGCATCCGGATTTCGAATGATCTCGTTGGGGGTCCCGGTAACAAGCACTTTCCCGTCGATCATGATGTACCCACGGTCGCAGATGTTCAGTGTATCGCGCACGTTGTGGTCGGTAATTAGCACCCCGATTCCTCGGGCCTTTAGCTTACCGATGATCGATTGGATGTCCTCAATAGCAAGGGGATCGATACCTGCAAAAGGCTCATCAAGAAGAATGAACTTCGGGTCGCGAGCCAGGGCGCGAGTGATCTCTACCCGCCGTCTTTCTCCGCCCGACAGCGCGCTCCCCATAAGTTTGCGCTTGCCCGCCAGCCCGAGCTCCTCCAATAACTGATCGAGCCGCTCACGACGTGCGGCGGATGAGGCGAAGTCCATAGTCTCTAGGATGGCCAGAACGTTATCTTCCACGGTCATACGTCTAAAGACCGAAGGTTCCTGAGGAAGATACCCAACTCCCTCACGAGCCCTGAGGTACATGGGCTTTTCGGTGATGCTCGTGCCATCCAAGAGGATCTCCCCGGATTCCGGGGCAACTAATCCGACAATCATATAGAAGGTGGTTGTCTTTCCAGCGCCGTTTGGCCCGAGAAGACCAACGACCTCGCCAGACGAGACGCTTACTGATGCCTCGGATACGACGGTTCTTCCGCGGTAGCTCTTTACGACGTTTACGCACTCGAGTTTCGACATCGAGGGGAGTCTAGAATGTTGGGGCGCAAAGACCAAGGTCCCTGGGATTAGGCGGCAGTAGCCGGTGTAATTCTTTCTTCCTTATGAATACCAACCATCGTACCTTGGTGGGGCTGTATGGATCCAAAGGGCCTCTCCTCGAATATCCCGCTTGCGGCGGATGTTTATCAGCTAAGCGTTCCCACCCTTACTGAGTACAGGGCAAGGTATCAGGCTTATTTTGAACTCGCTGAGGAATGCCGAATCAGTCGAGTGTCGAAGGATCGTCCATCTCCGACCGTTGGTGCCGTAATCAAGGCGTGTGAACTGGTGCAGGAGTTTTTAACTCTTAGGGTGAACGGTGAGATCCTGTCGCGACGAGAGGAGGGAGCGGTGGCCGCTTTCCAGCGCTTCCTCTTGCCGGGTGGCTTTCGAGGAATCGAGCCGGAGTTTCCGGGAGCGCCACGGGCAGTCGTTCGGCACTACAGGGTGGATTATCCAAGAATTCTTCGGGCTCTATCCGCTAACGCACCTCATTTTGGTTCGAGCGCTTTCGGCGTTTCTTCCTCAGCAGGGGAGCACGACGCGCTTGTGAGGCACGTTGAGATCACGATGCAAGAATTTTGGGTTCAAGAGGAGGAGATCTTATACCGGGGGCGATCGCCGAGCATCGAGATGCCGATCTCCGAGATCCTGACAGATCGAAGTTTGAATCAGGTTCGCGGGGGACGCTGCTCAGAGAAGTTAGGGCTCGCCTACGAGCAGTGCAGTCGAGAGCTGAGTGACGGGATGAGAAGCTTCCGGAGAGATTTTACGAGTTTCACTAGGCTAGACTCCACGTTTCTTTACGATACTCGGCGATTCTTCGATCGGGAAGGCTTCCGCGAGCTTCTTGCGCCAGCAGGAGCAGTGTACCTCGGTCAAAAAGCTGTGCTCTCAGGCGCGCTCGACTTCTTCCGTAAGCATCCGTCGGGCAGCTTAGCCCAAGCGATCGACCTCCGCGCTGAACAAGCAAGAATAGACTCGAGTGAGTTAATGGAACGGTGTTGGGCGGGTGAGTTCTGCTCAGATCCGAGGAGGCGAGCAGATTTGGTTGAGGATCAGGTCTATCATCGCCTCATATACAACGCGCTTACTGAGCATCGCTCAGCCGTCGAGCGTAGCCTCGAGGGATTCTCTCCGATCTAGGCTTCCGAGTTCGCTTACGGTGGGGCGATTTGCCTAGCTAACTCCGCTCATTCAAACTCGCGTAACAATTCGGTTAGGGTAGAGGAACTTAGCTAGCGCTGATCAACACTGAGCGTTCGCTACCTTGGGATTTTACGGTTGTCTATACAAAGGAGGTTTTTAATGAGCGTTGAACACCATCGGTTCGTTCTCAGGCATCGGTACCGGGAGAGATTACTCGGGGTGATGAGAAGGAGAAGGGTGATGCGGGCTGCGGTCATCAAGATCGCAACGTTTATCATGATTCTTTCATGTGCCTTGATCTTGTTCGGTGGGTTTACGTTCGGCGTGTTACTAGTTGTTTGGAGCCTTGCGATGATTCTAGTAGAGGAATTGCTCAACGGTCGCCGGGATAGAATCGCGATCAAGGCGCTAACCCGGAGTCTCAACAAGTCATGCACCTGACTAAGTCGTTGCGCGTTGAAGCGATGCTCCCATCAGGTTGTCCCAAACCCCAAGGTAGCATCGCTTTCTCTCGCTGTTTTATCCCAAGAAGTTTACTAACTATCTTCTCGCCACTAACTCAGCGTTCTTAACTAGTTCGATGAACTCCTGTCGTATGCCGCTCTCATCGGACCCTCGTGCTGCTTGAGCCAGTGCTACAACATCTGCGAGGGGGAGCATCGTGTTGCCTCTCAAGCTCTCCGCGAATCCAGCCACCGCGGCAGCGAACCTAAAGTCCGTACTCGCGGCATCGACTGAGCCTTTTATGCTTGAGCGCAGAATCGGGAATTCCTCGAGGTCGGAGCGCTCTCCCTCCGGAGCCTTAGAGCGAATCTTTAGGAATGCTACCTCTTCCGCTAGTGGCCCGCTCAAAGTCGGCGCCGTTGTTGGCTTCGGTTCTTGGTACCTATCCTGCGTCACTAACTCTTTGGCCGCATCCGTGCCAGCGAGCACTAGGTCATAAAGCGCGGTCACGGTGTGGCCAGAGCCTATCTCTCCCGCATCAACGGTGTCGTTGTTAAAGTCCTGTTTCGCGAGTGTCCGATTCTCGAAGCCAATAAGCTTGTATTGAACGACGTTCTTCGGATTAAACTCGACCTGGATCTTTACATCCTTGGCGACAGTTTCGATTGTACCCGCAAGCTGCTTTTCAAAGACCTTGCGAGCCTCCTTAAAACTATCGAGATAGAAGTAGTTGCCGTTACCCTTATCCGCTAACTGTTCAAGGGTTGCGTCGTTTAAGTTTCCGTCGCCCACCCCGATCGTAGTGAGACTAATCCCGAGTTTTCGCTTCTCCTCAATCATCTTTACGAGAGCTTCATGTGAGGTAACCCCCACATTGAAGTCGCCGTCGGTGGCCAGAATCACCCGGTTTACCCCGGATTCAAGCTTACTTTTCATCGCAACGTCGTAGGCTAGCTGAATACCGCCCGCTCCGTTGGTACCACCGCCAGCGGATAACGAGTCGATCGCTGCGTTGATAGCCGCTTTGTTCGAGCCTTCTGTAGACTCGAGCCGGATCGCGGAGCCATTCGCATAGGTGACCAGTGCCACCCGGTCAGTCGGACGCATGTTACTGGTCAGGACTTTGAGTGAGTTTTGAAGCAGCGCCAACTTATTCGGGGCGCTCATCGACCCGGAGACATCCACCAGAAAGACGAGATTCCACGGCTTTTCGGAGTCTTTAACATCCTTCGCGCGAATTCCGATCTTTAGCAGATGATGCCCTTTAATTAGCGGCGAGGGAGCTAGTTCGTAGTGGACTCCGAACCGTTTTTCAAACTGCTCTGGGTAGTTGTAATCGAAGTAGTTCACGAACTCTTCGGTGCGCACCGCCTCACTCGGAGGAAGATTGCCGGTTTGAAGATACCGCCGCACGTTCGTGTAACTAGCTGTATCAACGTCGATGCTGAACGTTGATACTCCGTTCTGAGTAGCAAGGACCGGGAAGAAGATTTCTCCCCTAGATACCGTTCTCGTAGCTCAACGGGCGCGGAGCTAGGCGGCATGAGGTCGAGATAAGTTGATGACGCCCCTCGAGTGCGTGGGGCCGGGGGAGCAGCATTCTGTAGCGCAACACTCGCCGATTTGCGTATTGGCGCTCCAGCGGCACCAGCTAACGCGGCACCGGACTCCGTTACTCCGCCAGACGGTGGCGCTATTAGAGAGTCCGACTCGGATATCCGATCGTCGTTATAGATGACGCCTAAAGAGAGGGAGCTCTTATCGACTAGTGGATTCTCTTTGCGTGTAGCCGGTTGAGCCGCAGCAACATCTCTCTCGGTTGACCGCCTTAGCTCTGGTTCCTGTTTGGCCGGGGGGAGTGCGTTGTGACTGACTCCGAGAGTTTCAGGGGCCGTAACGCTCTCCGGTGGCCGAGTTATCGCAATCATCTCGTGGGGTGTCCGATTCGCGATAACGACCAGCAATCCGGCAGCGAGAACCGTTGCGCCAGTAGCGAACCACCTACGATTTTCAACAACCAACCTCATAGACAACCTCCCTAAAAAACCGATCTCACGCTCCTTCGTGGCTTCAAGTACCCTGGTTGCAAAACCAAGATTTGGCGCTAGCTCCTCCGTAGCAGCCGCTGCTCAAGTGCGATGATAGCTCGATAGTCCGCTAGCTTCTTTGCGAGCGTTTGATCGCGCTTAAGTTCCTCCTCAAGTTCTCGTCGCTGCTCCTCGGGAAGTGATCCTTCGATGTAGTCTAAGAAAAGATCCTCAAATGGTGTCGATTTCATGCGGATACCTCCGGCTTTCCGATTTGCTCGATGATTAGGTTCGCGAAGAAGTAGACGGGCTTTATTTAACCGAGATCGAATCGTCCCAACTGGGAATCGCGAGAATCTCTGCCGCCTCTTCGTAACTCTTCCTCTCAAGACTGCAGAGAACAATGACGTCACGATGAATCGGATTTAGTTTGCCAAGCGCGATCTTAAACTCTGAAAGCGGCGGATCTCGGTCCGTTTGGGTGTCAGCTGGTCGGTCATGGATTCTAGAGTCGAACGAGTGAGTCAGCTTCTGCTCTTTGAACCGTTTCGAAGAGAAGTAATTCGCAGTTTCGTTGAGTGCGATCCGGGTTATCCAAGTTGAGAAGCGGGATTCAAACTTAAATTTGGAGAGATTGAGATAGGCTTTTACAAACGCCTCTTGCGCAAGCTCTCGCGCGATTTGATCCTCTGACACCTGGCGTTTGATCATAGATAGGACCAGTCCTCGTGAGCGTTGACAAGCTTTGCGTACTCGTTGGCGATTACCCTGCGGATGAGGCTCGCCTCAGCTTCGCGCTCAGAGCTAGTAGGTAAGTTCTGTTGCGAATCTGATTTCACCTATACCGCCTGTTCGCTGCCTGTTTCGCTGTAGTCATCGTGTCCCTTACGCTGATTAGACCGGTGTCGGGAAGGAAAGTTCACGCGATCATTTAGTTCGTGATTCCGAGAGGTTACAGCTAAGTCAGTTGAGCTAGCAACGCAGAGGAGAGTGCGTCGTTGCCGTTGGAGGGTGAGAGTAAAAAGGAAACACCCACAAAGCCTAGTCGAACCATACATGTCAAACGATTACAAAAGCGCTTCGGGATGATGCCTTCACAGCTCATTCAGCATTAACCCACTATCTCAAAGGGCCCCGGAGCGATCGGTGAGGATCGGTCCGGGGCCCAGGCCGCCGAACAACTGCGTTCAGACCCACTACAAATTCGCGAGGGCCTGGGAGAACCGCGGCGATTCCGCTTGCGTCCCAGAGAATCCATCGCTCCTTTGCGATGCGTGTCCTCGGGGCGGTCGCACTGAACAGAACGATTGGCGAGTGGATTTTACCCTCGCTCTCGAGATCCGCTAAGGCAGCGAGCAATTCTCCTTGTTGTTCACCCCGACTGAGGCACACGATCGGGATGGGCTTCGGCACCGAGCACAGGTTAGCGATCATCGAGAAAGGGTTGTCGTACGTTGCAACCCGGAGCGGTTGATCTCCCGCCCCGACTAGGCTGCCCTGTGCGAGTTCGACCGGTGCTTCGCCCTTGGCGTAAATCTGCACCCGAGCGGCATCGCCCGCGAGTTCGCCCAAGGGAAGGTTCTCGCGAATCATGTAAGCGATGAGTTCCTTACGCGGAATCTTTCTGAATTTCGAGCCCGGGACCTTGAATCCGGTTAACCGTCCTCTGTCGAACTCCCGGATCACGGTCTGTTGGCTGACGTCGAGGATCGTGGACACTTCACCGGTGGTGAAGATCTTCTTGGAGAGATCCACTTGGGGCTGCTCTTCGAGAACGGTCGTCATCACTAACTCCTTGCTTGAGGGTATGGGATACACCGCCCGCTCTAACGAAAGAGCGACAAAAAACCTTTGACTAGGTTTGGGGTGTGTTCTCACGAACTCGTGGCACTTGATGTGAGACCACACCCGAAAACGAACATCTACTCGTACCAAATTTTGGTCGGGGATGATGCCCTGATGGGGATGTCTACGCAAATCAGGGGAGGCATGCACGGAGAGTGACTACCTATCGCTTCTTTGGATGATCGCCACGCTGGTCAGTTACGCACATGGCCGGATGTTAATGACATTATGGTGCTTCTCAAACTCAGAGACGGAGACACTTAAAACCTGTCGACGCTCTCCAGACCTCGGCTCGAAGACTCTGACGGCTTTTTTGTTATCAAGATTGTTTTCTGCAAACTCGAGGATCTCTTTTGTAAGTGCCGCGACTGACCATCCGATCTCCCCGCTGTTTTTCTTCTTACAGAAAGACTCAACGTGCATAACCGGGAACAGTCTAAAGGAGGAAGGCTGTCGCGAAACAAGCAATTTCTTCATGTATTCTCTGTCGAGGTCCCACGCCCTGAACCGTCCGCTCCACAACGCATAGCGAAAAGTAAAGCACCGCTGCTTAGCTGAACTTTCATGGTAATTCATCCTGCTCGCCAGAGTTCGGATGTAACCCTGGGAGTCATACCCAAAGGCATCGATTCCCTGCTGGTCAAGCTTAGTGATCAACTCGGAAGCCTCGAGGTCCTCAATCGAGAAAATCTTGCACTTAAGTTGTGCCTCGAGTGCGGGCTTTACCCCCAGAACAAAGTCATTTGCACTTGCCTGCAAGCGCTCCCGAAAACCCCCACTTTTCACCGTATGGCATCCCGTAAACTAAAGTTAATTGCGTTTATCCGTCTGACAGTTGATGGCTCGCCGGCGCGGGTAAAGTTTTTGTCGAGCCAGTCGCTAAACACGTTTTGGTCCAGGGGTCCGAGACACGGGCGGTAGAATGCGACTCGTCTTCCATTAATACTGAACACTTCAAGTTCTACACTCATGGACTCTCCGTCTGGAGAGATGAGTGGGAGAAGCAAAAGTCTCGGCTCCCGCATCCAAGTGTACCCTTGCATGCTCACATCTCTCTCTATGTCCATCACAGCAGCTTTACCCGCCTCGACGAAACAGGTCACATCTCTGAGGTGGTCCGGGGATTCCACCACGCTAAGTGAGTGGGGGGTTGGTACTGATTCGCCTGGTTCGCCTCCGTTCCGGAGTGAAAGGCGAATTAGCTCATCCGCTGATATCTTCGGGGTGGAAGCGAGGTTGGTGCGAATCCAATCCTCGAGGCGCGTAGAATCTATCACTCGGCTGCACATACCCAGAAAAAGAACCCTCTTATCATCCACTACTACCCAGCTTGCAGCGACACAAAGAGGCTGGTCTTGGTGATATCCAACTGTAAAAACTAGACCCCTTGGATCCTGTTGCCATGGAAGGCCTCGATCGCGAGCAAGAAAACTCCAGCATGCCTCTTCGTCCCCGGAGAAGGTAAGCACGCAGAGGTCGACTGTGGAGAACCGCGGATCCAGTTCTTCGGCGGTCGGCGCAACATAGTCCCTTAGGCGAGAAATCTTATTGGCTCTCCTTGCAGCGTCATCCACGGGTGTTTCGATGACGCCCTGAGGCGCCGCATAGAGAGTCGTCACGGCTTGATGCATCCCGTGCTCTTGCGACCAGCATCCTCGAACGTCATCATCCATTGGAACGGTCTCAAACGCGGCTATTCGTCCTACGAATTCTGTGGGGATCTGGGCTGCAACCTCATTCGCAGACGGCTTGAAGAAAAGACCGTACCCGGATGAATGAAAGGTCGTGAGTTCGACCAGCGGGACTAGTCCAGAGACCGCACCCCCGAGCTCCGCTTCAAAAGTGAATGCCTTTGCCGGATCATGAGGTCCTACCCTCCTTAGCAATCCATATTCATCCCGACGACAAACAACGACCGACCGCAGGCGTGATTCAAGCTCTGCTGCTTCGACTTCTGGGATCACCCAAGCACGCCCGGGAGTGAGTGCCGGAACGTTAGGCGAGCGAACGGGATCTGGATTGTCGCCGGCGGACGGTGGCTGCGACTCGAAATCACTTGAAGCGGACGGTGCGATCATTCCCATGAGCCCTCGCGGCAAAGTTAATGATGAAGATCATCGACTAAGCTCGAGTACTAATCAAACTAGAAGATGGCGAATAACCGTGTAATTTAGGCCAGTTGGCGGCTACTTTCCGACCAGCTTAACGCGCACGTTGCCCTCAGCGAGGCTGCGATTCTCATCAAGAAACACCTTCACTCGGTCCGCTGTCAGAATCGAGCCATCCTGCTGCAACTCAGGGCTCTCGGTTAAAACAAATGTCCTTGATACTCCGTCATAATCCGCCCGGTTACCGCTGGCTCGGATCTTCTCCCCCTTGGTGATCATGACATCGTCGTACGCAGTCATGGTCTTAATCTGATTATCCTCACCGTAAGTTCCAACCAGTCGCTTACTGGTTAGAAGCATATCTGCTTGGATCACCTCTACATCTCCGGAGTATTCGAATACCCGCTTAACGTTATCGACAGAGAGCTGTTCCGCTGAAACGTATGTAGGGGCTTTTTGCTGCTTCTGGTTAAAGAGCGCGAACGGATCTTTCGATTTCGCATCCGGGGCGGGGGCCGACGCAATAGGAGCCGATGCAACCTTTGGCTGAGCTACGGCGGCGCCAGGGGAAAGCGCCAGTATGGGCACCGCGACAAAACACAAGCTCGAAAAGATAGCGCCAATCGATCTAATCACTTCTTCTCCTTGGGAAGGATCGTTGTATGCACGTTGCCCGAGAACACGAACTTACCGTTGATCGTGTCTCCTTGAAAGCGATCGGAGGTGAGGGAGCCACTCGGATGAAGAATCGTGATGGGAGCTGTAGCCGAAACCTTTCCCGTCTCTCTTTCAAAAGTGGCGGACTCAGTCCTAACAGAAACACCGTTGTCGAGAGTGATCGTAACCTTTCCAATCCCCTCGGCTTGCGCAAGGGTGGTTCCCGACATCGAGATCCGTGCCCGGTCAGTGGTAAGAGTTGCTAGCACCCCATTCGATAAGGTCGTAGCAACCTTCGCATCGGTGATATCAATTTTTGAACCGCCAAGTTCGTAACGAGCGGCGCTTCCTGCTAACTCCCAGGCGAGTTTTCCGTTCTTACTTTCACTGCGCTGGAAATTAGTGATCTCAACCGCCGGGCTACCGGTGGATGACGCATTCGGAGCATCGACAAGTTTTCCACCGAGGGTAGCTACAGCATCGGGAAGCTGGGGCGTCTGAGGCGCGGGAGTCGGCAACGAGCGGGTAGGAAGCGCCCCTGTATTTCCTTGGGATTTTAGGAAACTAAATGACACGATAAAGAAACCGGCGAGAATCGCGGTCACTAACATCATGCTGGTGCGAGCATTAAGCCGAAACTTCATCCATTCCCAACCGCTTCGCGGATTTTCACTAACGCCTCAAGCAACTGCCGGAGCTCTCCGAACGGCACCATGCACGGGCCGTCCGAGGGGGCGCAGTCTGGGTCGTTGTGGGCCTCTATAAATATACCGTTTACCCCGGCAGCAACAGCACCACGAGCTAGAACGGGAACAAACTCTCGTAATCCACCGGAGGCTCCACCAGCTCCACCCATAGACTGTACGCTGTGTGTCGCGTCGAATATCACCGGATATCCGGAGCGTTGCATGATAGCTAAAGAACGTAGGTCAACCACCAGATCTCGATATCCAAACGATGCACCGCGCTCACACAGCAAGATGTTACTGTTGCCGGTGGATGCGATCTTTTCCGCTACGAGCTGCATATCATCCGGCGCTAGAAACTGACCCTTCTTCACGTTGACCGGTTTTCCGGTCTTTCCAACGCCAATTAGAAAATCTGTCTGCCGGCACAAAAACGCTGGTGTTTGCAGAACATCGACGACGGTGGCCGCTAACTCAGCCTGCTCGACTGAGTGAACATCTGTAAGCACGGGAAGACCTAGATCGCGCTTAATCTCGCCGAGAATTTTCAGCCCCTTTTCGATCCCAATTCCGCGCTTTCCGCCAAGGCTAGTGCGATTCGCTTTATCGTAAGAGCTCTTAAAGACCAGTTGTAATGGAAGCCCTTTTGCTGCTTTGCTCACCGCTTCGGCGCTCATCATCGCGTGCTCGCGGGACTCGATCTGGCATGGACCGCAGATTAGAAGCAGAGGATGACCCGGCCCGACCTTGATAACTGTCCCGATCTCCACTGCTGCGACAGCAGGATTGGGCTTTTTAGTGTCGAGAGTTTTGGAATCCGGGGAATGGCTAACCGTCATTTAACTATATGTAGCTGGGGCCCGTCGAAACTGGAAGAGACGCGGGCGTCCCTATGCGCGGTTGCAGCCTCTATAAACCCTCTAAAGAGTGGATGAGGGGTGCGAGGAGTCGACTTAAACTCAGGATGGAACTGAACGCCGATAAAGAACGGGTGATCCGCCAGCTCAATCACCTCTACTAGCTCACCTGAAGGGGAGAGCCCAGAAAGCGAGAGTCCTAGCAAACTAAGTTTCTCTCGGTACGCGTTGTTGAATTCGAAACGGTGTCGGTGGCGCTCGCTGATGTCGTGCGTGCCGTAAAGTTTCGACGCTAGCGAGTTCTCAGAAAGGAGGCAGGGATACGCTCCCAGGCGCATCGATCCACCTTTGCGGTGAACGCTGCGTTGCGTCTCCATCATATCGATTACAGGGTTTGCCGCATCCGGAACGAACTCAGTGCTGGTTGCGTCGAGGATGTTCGCAACGTTTCTCGCAAACTCGATCGTCGCCATCTGTAATCCGAGACAGATTCCGAAGAACGGAATTCGGCGCTCTCGGGCGTAGCGCACAGCTCGAATCTTGCCTTCGCTTCCGCGCGCTCCAAAGCCTCCAGGAATCAGAATCCCATCGAAGCCACTGAGTTCGCCTAGGGCTTGTTTAACGGTGGCTTCGAAGCCTTGAGTTTCAATCAACTCGCTGTCGACGAAGACTACGTTAACCTTAACGCCGTTGGCGAACCCGCCGTGCTTGATCGCTTCTGTTAAGCTCTTATAGCTCTCGGTTAGATCCACGTACTTCCCGACCATCGCAATCGTAACTTCACCTCGAGGAGGGTTTCTAAACACCTCAAGGATCTTCTCCCACGGTTTGAGATTAGGAGCTCCGGTCCAGATGTTAAGCTTTTCAACTAGTCGGTGATCTAACTCTTGAGCGTGAAGCTTTAGCGGCACCTCGTAAATTGTGTCGCAATCTGGGGCGTTAACGACGCAATTCTCTTCGACGTTGCAGAAGAGTGCGATCTTCTTCTTAGTCTTCTGGTCCAGCTCGCGGTCTGAGCGGCAGATCAAGACCCCGGGGGAGATACCGAACCCGAGGAGTTCCTTCACCGAATGCTGTGTGGGCTTTGTCTTTAGTTCATCAGCGGGCGGGATATAAGGCACCAGCGTTACATGCACATAAAGGGAGTTCTGAGATCCCACGTCGATCCGCATCTGCCGGATCGCTTCAAGAAACGGCAAGCTCTCTATGTCGCCTACCGTTCCGCCCACTTCAACTATGCAGATATCGAACCCGTTTGAGGCTTGAAAGATCCTGCGTTTAATCTCGTCGGTTACATGCGGGATGACTTGAACGGTCTTTCCTAAATAGTCACCGCGGCGTTCATTACCGATGACCGTCTCGTACACCTGTCCGGTCGTAAAATTATTGATACGCGACATCCGCGTCTCGATAAATCGCTCGTAGTGACCTAGGTCGAGATCGGTCTCCGCGCCATCATCGGTCACGAATACCTCGCCGTGTTGAAACGGACTCATCGTCCCTGGGTCGACATTGATATAGGGGTCGAGCTTGACCGCAGTTACGCGGAGTCCGCGGGCCTCCAACAGTGCGCCCATCGATGCGGCGCAGACTCCCTTACCGATTGAGGAGACTACTCCACCAGTTACGAAAATGAACTTAGTTGGGTGTTGGCTGTCACTCATAGCGGACACTCAAACTTCGGATGCCTTAAGAATTTTTGCAAGCGATAAATCCGGGCGCTCGGAAAAAACTCGCTCGATTCGCCCTGCTCAGACGAATCTGACATAATCCGCACGGTTAACGCTGGAAAACTCTATATGACTAAAGCAGTCATCTTTGACATGGACGGTTTGCTAATAGACTCAGAGCCGCTGTGGCGCTCCGTTGAGATAGAGATTTTTAGCGAGATAGGAATTGCTCTCACTGAGGAGATGTGTCGTGAGACGACCGGGTTGCGAATCGATCAGGTGGTGGCTCATTGGTTTAGTCGATTTTCCGTTCCTGTGTCGGAAGCGCGCGAGACTAAGAGGGTTGAGAGTAAGATCATCGAAAGGATGCGTGAAGCGATCGGCTCGATGGGGGAGTTGATGCCGGGAGCGGTGGATGCAGTTAAAGTGGCACGCGGTAGCGGCTTAAAGACAGCGGTTGCTTCGTCTTCTCCTCTTGTTCTGATCGAGGCTATGGTTCAGCGCTTCGATTTCAGCGGGGCTTTCGATGTTTTGCACTCGGCTGAGTTCGAGAAGCACGGGAAGCCAAACCCAGCGGTGTATTTAAGCACTGCCTCAAAGCTCGGCGTTGATCCGCAGGACTGCGTTGCAGTTGAGGACTCCGTCGCCGGGATGACGGCTGCGAAGGCAGCGGGGATGTTGTGTATCGTAGTCCCGGATCCGAAGGCGGAGCTGGTCCAGTTCGGGGAAGCGGACGTCGTGATCGATTCCTTGAAGGGTTTTGGACGAACTTTGGCGCGGATAGTTTAGGCTAGGTGCCACATAGAGTTTTACCGTAGAGGGCATAATCAGATGACCAAGAGACTAAATGAGATGACCGAGCTGAGAGATCTTGGAAAGCTCACAACCCTTGTACACCTCGGCGCGAGCACGAATATCGTGGTCACGATACTTCTCACATGGAAGGTTTTCTCGTGGGTAGATGGTGCATGGGGTTATGCACTTCCTTGGGCGGTCTTGCTGCCCGTTCTGAATGTGGCACCGGTTCTCATGCTGCGTGCGAGGGGTTTATCAGGAAGGGAATTCCCTCTAACTGATGAGATGGATTTTTTTCGTGATCAACACAGATTCTCTTCGTGGGTTTATGCGGTCGCCGCCGCTAACATGTTCTTCTGGATCGTGACGAGTTGGTGGCTGTTTAGCTTTAGCGCTGGAATACCAATGGTTGTGGCGCTTTGTGTGTTCGCAGCGGCGGCGACCTTTGTGCCGCTGTGGCGGCGCTTTCACCCGAGTTTTAGAGGGGAGTCGCACTGAAGCTATGGTCGGATATTTAACTCTGTCGACCAACGGTCAGGGGCTTTACGAGTTTACGGATAAGGTGAACGCGATCGTGGCCCGAAGCGACGCTGAGGAGGGGCTATGCACGGTATTCATTCAGCACACCTCGGCGAGTTTACTGATTCAGGAGAATGCTGACCCGTCGGCCCGGCGTGATCTCGAAAACTGGCTAGCGCGTTTAGTTCCGGAGCAGGATCCACTTTATCGCCATACCTCTGAGGGGCCTGACGATATGCCGGCTCACATTAAAGCTGCGTTGACGGCGACAAGCCTAAGCATTCCAGTTTTCGGCGGTCAGCTAGCGCTTGGTACCTGGCAGGGGATTTATGTTTGGGAGCATCGCAGAGCACCGATGAAGCGTTCGATCGTGATTCACGTCGCAGCCTAGACGGTTGTCTTGCCGGATTTACTCCTATGGGCACGATGAGGCAGAAAACGCATTTGCTTCGTCAGTTACGCCCGCGCAGCTGGCGGAGCCGCCCGCGCTGGTTGTGGTGCCGCCGTTTATTAGTTGAGTGTGAGCCACTCTGACGACGCCACCATTATTCGCACTAACCGTTGCGCTGCTTGTATTGGCACTTTCAATTCTAGAGTTCGCAATAACGGTCGTCCCCCCCCACGCCTGAACGCAACCTTCCCCTAGGTTGTTGTTCAGACATTCGAGCTGACTGTTTAGGATCTTCACGGTGCCGGAGTCGATCGACACCGCGACGGGACCATTGGTTCCGGTCGACGACGACTCTATCCGAGATCCTTCTAGAATAAGGGTGCCGGAGCTCTCCCAGTCGATTCCAACAGTAGCAATCGTTGACTCCGACATGGAGATGTTTGAATCATAAATCGAGACGTTACTTGTCCCGTCCACGACCAGACCTAACGAGTAATCAGTGGTCGAGCTCGTTAGTCTCAGATTCTTAAAGGTTACGTCACTATCGCCAATCGTCACCGGCACAGAGGCCTGGCTTGTAAAAGTCGACGAGTAGTTAATCGATACGTTGTCGAACCGAGCTACTGAAGACGAGACACTCACCACAAATGGATGCTCACTTCCAGAGTAGTCGAGTTGCACGTTGCGAATGTCGACGTTGGTAACGGAGCTGACGCGAAGACTAATTTGTGTAGAGCTACCACTGTCCTTAAGCGTAAGATTCTCAAGCCGACTGTTGCTTGCCATTCTGACGGTGGCACCGCCTCCACCGTTCTCCAAGATGGTGGCGCCGATACCGCTTCCAACCACTGAGATGCCGGGGATTAAAATCACTTGGGTTGCAGCATAGTTGCCCGCCGCTACCCGAATCACTCCGGGGGAAGATGCTGATACTCCGTCCGCCTGAGCGGCCGTGAGCGCGGCGGACACGGTGGCGTAGTCCCCGCCTGATCCTACGTTGTAGACTTTTGCCGGGCGTAATGCAGACAGGCTTGTGTTCGTTGTACTTAAGCCAGCCGTTAAAGTGGAGATGCTTGTGGTATGACTAGTCACGGTCGGGGTTAATGCAGTGAGGCTCGCGTTAGCGGTCGCTAGGTCTGAGGTAACCGTCGACAGATTGCTGTTCGTTGTAGCCAGTGATGAAGTTACACTCGCAATTGGCGCGGTATAGGCGGACGCAGCTAATCTCGTCTCTACTCGTTTACAGCGGGCTCGCAAGCTAATCGCCCCGGTGGTGTTATTGACACACGCAACTTTGGGGGCCACTGGCTTTGGAGCAGCATAACCAGGGTTAAGTGAGCCCAAGAGAAGGAGAGGTAACGCCCTTAGCGACAAGGCAGCAAACCTACTGAAGTTCTTCGGGTTAGATCCCATAATTTTACGCAAGAAATTTAAACCTTCGGCGTTCAACAAACACTTCTCTGTGGTCACATCGTCGTTATCTCGGCAACTATTGAGGAGATTCAGTGTTCAACGACTAGGCTCTATTCGGAACGACAGTAATTTATAAAGGCGTTCTGGAGCGCCGGAACACGTCGATTTCGTGCCGAAGCGGCCGTACAACTTCGGGTGTTAAATGGGATTGTCCTTCCCTCCGGTGCGCAAATCCTCCGCGTTGATCGTTGCGATCCTCCAGCGGTTGTCATCGTCGCGCCGGATCGTAGCGGTCACCTCAAAGACCTCCAGAAAGTAGTCGGTCGGAGCGGCACCAAGTGCACGTCCCATCGCTCGCAATTCGAAGGTTGCTATGGCGGTGTTGATACCCTCGGTTTCCACCTTTACTGACTGCACTCGCGTGGCGAACTGCTCCATCATCTGCCGCCCAATCGCTATCTGTTGAGCGAGCTCGCTGCGTGAGAGGCTCTTACTGAATTCCTCTCCTTGATACGACACTTCAAAGTTTACCTGCTCACCGAAGAATTGTTTAGAAATCTCCGCTGACAGCTGAGCGAGAGCGATAGGGTGAATCTTGCCCTCGAAGGTCCCGTGATTCGCAAGTTCACCGAGCATTTTTTTGATTTGCTGCTCCGTTGATGACCGTGGCCAGAAGAGGATGACCGCACCGATAAGCAGCGCTGCGAGAGCGAGGAGAGCGGAGAATTTGGGCCGGGGCATCTACTACACCTGAAGAATGGACCGTTCGTTTACTTCTCGCATGTGCGGTGATTCCCCACCATGCAGTACGGACGTCCCCCGAAAGCTCTACCTAGTCTTAGCGATCGGAAAGACGAGGAGGACTGCGAATCCGGCCAGATCTAGTTTCGCGATCAGCCCTTGGCGAGCTGCTTGATCAGGCAGGATTCGTCGAACCAGGATAATTTTGATCGGGCAGGATCGATATATCTAAGCTCTTGATCGCAATGAAAAATAGGTACTCCAGACCCGGGCTCGGTGGCTTAGATCTCGCAGGATCCGGTACAACTGCCTGGAGTTCGAAGGTGGACTCAGTAACATGTTATGTTCCTTATCCAAGATATTCGCCATAACCTTTGAGTCATCGAATCCAAGTAGTACGCTAAAGTAAGTATGGATTGCTGTTATGAATTCAATAGCTGTTTCTAGAGCTACAAGTGAACGATCAAGTTTGGGCACGGGTCATTCAGGACATTCCCTCGGAACGATCGAAATACCTTCGTTCGATTCCTTACGTGGTCAGCCCGAAATAATGGCTGCAGCCTTGTTGCTACTGAAAGCGAGCGGGCGCTTGATAACTGTCCGAGGTACACTCAACCAACCTGGACCGACAGGAGAGGTCGAGATGAGTGGTCGTATCTTGACAGTCGCCGAACCCTTCTCATCAAACCCAGCTTTGTGGATTGAAGGCTATGGGCGAGGAATGCATTTTACAAAAATAACCTCTCTTACATTGGCCTCTGAAGGGAGTGTCCAAGATTTAAATGAGAGACTTCCCAGCTCGCATCGCTCAGTTAACAATCCAGGCACATAACAACGAAATCCAGCCGACGCTGGTACGCGCGGCTGATTTTAGCCGTTACACCGTTACACCGTTACGAGAAGAGAATGAATCCGATGTCATCGCCGAATCAAGGTCATGGTCGCCAAGATATAAGCCTGGGAGATCAAATACGAAAACTCGGACATTCCCCCACGATAGGTGATGTCGAAAAATTGATTCCGCTTGCTCGCACAGCCATCGGTAAACACGCACTCACAGGCGGGGCGCTGGAAGGACTGAACCCAGGAACAGGTATTGGATTGCGTCCAGAAATCGGTGAAGGAGTTTTTGTTATCGTAACAATTCATCCTTCAAGAGCTCAGGAAGTCTCACTAAAGTGGCCTAGAGAAATTGATGGAGCACCAGTTTGTTATGAATTTGATAATCTTGTTGCCGACTAAGAGGCTGATAACAAACGCGTCGTGCAGGAGGCTTGGCACCGGCGCAGGGTTAGCCGTTCTGCACAGAGCGCACCGACATCGAAGATACGTATGCTTCATCGCTTGAAGACCACATTTCTACTGATTCTCTTCGTATCAATTTGCGGGACCTCCTGCGTACACGCGATCGATATCCCTCCGCGCTGCTTGTCTCAGGACGTCGGTGAGTGCGATCGGTGGGAAAATACTATGCGACATGATGGCAGGGAGGCCGAAGTGAAAGCGAGTTACGAACCGCTTTGCGATCAAAATAGAGGTTTTTTTTGTTATCGCCGTGGAATCGTCGAGGCAGGTGGCGCGGGGATGCAATTCGACATCTCCAAGGAGCGGGCGCTGGAAGTCGGAGAATGGATGAAGCGTGGCTGCGAAATGCGCAATCGTTCTAGTTGTGAGAATTATCGAAGTATTGCGGGTGAATTGTGGAGGACTAAAAAGTGGACGTCGAAACAGGTCCTTGAGGCGTTTATGCTTGCCTGCCACGCCGGCAACGAGAGCGCTTGCAATGACACTGCGGGAATTGCAAAAGATATTGGAGATTCAGCCATTGCGCGTCAGGCAGAGGAGCTTCTCTGCAAGGAATTCCATCGTACAAGGTATTGTCGATAGATGATCGGTTTCGGTATCTGTGCAGGGTGGACTAGTGAGTAGGCAGGCTAAGCCGTTCTGCTTCGCCAAGGCTTCCTCCTTCGCTTAAGCTACGGAGGACAAGTCGCAGAACAGATAACCGGAGCAGATATGAAATGCTGCTCAATAATGAGTTATCTTTCTAATACAGAACTCCCAACGCAGCAGCGAGAGACCTTAATTTTTTATCTGCCGTCCACAAAGGGCAGTTTGAAAGGAGGGCAGAGGCGAGCAGATGCGAGTCAACCCATCCAATCCCATGACCCATGAGCTTGCGTGATTCCATTAAGGTAAGGACTTCGTCGTGCTCTGCGACGCTCGCTTGTGGAAGATCTTCTAAGAGACTGAGAATTTGTTTTCGGTTCTTGAGATTCCCGCAGCTTAGTTCACCAATTATGAACGGATGACAGGCGGCCTCAGTTTTATTGAGTAGGGAGGCAAGCTCCGGGCTACCTTTGCGCAAGTGCTCGACCCATATAGATGTATCTACGAGAATCACTCTGAAAACCTCACTGCGAGGCTTCCGATTTTCTACGTCGCCCGGCCTTTAAGTCCTTTTCAGAGCCACCCAATTCAGCTAAGCGGCGGCTACTTTCTCTAGTAATCAGCGCCTCAAGTCCTGCTTTAACCAAAGCCGTTTTTTCGCCAATACCAGTAAGCTTTACAGCTTTTTTGACAAGATTATCGTCGATATTTAACGTGGTTCGCATGCATATAAGTATGCCTTTTTGATGCATACGGTTCAAGTGTTTAATTTGGTGAAGCTAACTATCCGCCGTACGACTGGTGCCGTACGACTGGTGCACCCGAACTATTTCGAATACGAGTCGAAGCTACTTCGCTCTCTAAGGTTCGAGTTAACGGCTTCAAAATATTGATAATTCAAGAGAAGTTCGCTTCGCAGCTCAGGAGGCAAAAAGTTGGGGTGGACTAGTGAGTAGGACAAGTCGCGGAACGGATAATCGGCGCCGTCTAGAAGCGCTGCTCAATCGTGAGTTATAGTGGTCCATTTAGATGCATCATTTTAAAGTAGACACTAATAAGAATGGTACGCCTGAACTAGCGGGCGATTTGACGGCCCTCACCGTCGCGCGTGAGTTCGGAGGTTCTGCACTTAGACCAAGCGAAAACCCGAGGACTGGTGCACCCCAACTATTTAGGACACGAGTCGAACAGGCTTAGCTGTCCAAGTTCTGAGTTAACGGTTCGAAATCATTGGTGAGCCAGGAGAGGCTCGCTCGGAGATGAGGAGGTAAAAAAGTTGGGGTGGACCCACGGCCATCAAGTTAAGAAAGAATTGCTATAATTCCCGTGTAAAAGCGATTAGTTAGAAGACAACTTTACGAGCGAACTTCTGATAGTGAAGGCTGCGCGCGTTGGATTTCATGGAGAGTCGCTCATTATCTTTTATCCGTGTAGGTCTGCGCAGAGTCGGATTGAGCATAAAGAGAGTTCGCACCTGAGCCTCGAAGTCAGGAGGAGGATCAAACATGAGAAGTAGGATCTGATCTTTGAGAGCGTGAAACGAGACTGCTTTGTTAACTTGCTGTGCGTGTTGGGTCGGTTTTTTTTCTAGCATCCGATTCGCATCCGCTCCCAACACGGTTTCAAGCCCGCTTACAAAGAGGGTTGAAAAGAAATCTTGCTTAATAGCCTCAACGGTGCGCCCGGTGAAGTTATCGACTGCCAACCTACTTTTGATGGCTTGAAAGAACGTCTCTATCCGCCAGCGCTTGTAGTAGAGTCTTTTAAAGAGCGCTGTTGGATATTTCTTACGGTCAAGCAGCGAGGTGGCTAAAATCTCAACTTCTCCGTCGGGAAGATCTACCCTAACAAAGCGCAGCGTTATCTTTTTAGGCAAATGCTCTTCTGAGCTAAAGTGCTCTGGGATTGGAATGTCTGCTACCTCGTCCCGGCGCGTTCTGTCGGCAAATAATTGGTGGTATTTCTGGTACGTCTTATCCCTAAGCCGAATCACAAAATCAGCACTTTTTAGCTGTATTTCCGCAAAAAGCTTATACGAACAGTACCCTCTATCTGCCATTAGTAGATCGCCAGCCCGTAAGTAACTAAGCAGCTCTTGCGACGCCTTCATGTCGTTGGCTCGTCCTGCGTGCATGCTCCCAGCAAGTGGGATCTCGTTTAAGACGTCATACAGCACGGCGACCTTGCTCTCGACATTATCGCACGCCACACGCTGGTGACCGTTTAGGTACCTTACGGTGCCAAACTCCTTAATCAGCTCCTTACTTGTCGGCAGATGCAGCGTGGACCCATCGATTGCGAGCAATCGATGTCCTCTAAATCGTTTACACTTCACCCCTTCGTACGTCGGCTTAACGACGCACTCTTCGAGCAGCTCTATGAAGGCTGTATACCGGAATTTCTGTCGTGCAAGGCTAAGGGCACTCGCTGTTACAGTTTCGGTAGCTGAAGTCTCCCTGCACCATTCGTTTAACACTAACTGCAGCGACTTCACGCTCTTGCGAAGCACTAACGCCAGCACACTCGCAAACGGGAGCTTGCGGCAACGCGTAAAGGCACTTGCAATCGTTTTGTGGCGGTTTAGAAATTCCTGCGATGTCACTAATTCGGTGAACTTTTTTAAAGCTGTACGCATTTTTAAAAATGCTCTTCAGCTAGATTTCACCTCCGTTAACTTCTTGTATCTCTTATCTAATTCTACCGAAACTCCTTAACTTGATGGCCGTGGGGGTGGACCAGTGAGTGGGACCAGTGAGTGGGGGACCAGTGAGTGGGGGGCAAAAGATCGAAAAATAGACCCTTTTTCTATTGATCCATATGCCGACGAGACATAACAAACCACTCCACCCGATTTGCGCCCCAGTGGATTAGGTGATGGGTCAAGAGTAAGATGAAGGGAGCAAACTGGTGAGCGTTTGCCGTTATGCCCCAACCGCTAGAAGAGAGGCCAATTGAAAGATGCCGCACTTAGAATTGTCGCTCGTTCCCTCCTTTGGGGTGCATTACCGGTGCTTCTTACTCCCCTTTTTGTTCTTGGTTCGTTCTTTGTACTAGAGGTGGCTGGGGCTTCAACTCCGCGGGTTAGTTTAATTCTCATTGCTGGGACAGGAGCAGCTGTTTTTCTCGGTGTCCCCATTTGGTTGGGCGGAATGACTGAAAAGTACTTTCCTGCGGTGTATTCTCTAATTTCTCTCAAGACATCTCGTGGTGAATTTGTGATATCAGTTTTATTCGCCATTGCACTATTCATTTTAGGTATTTCATTTTTAGCAGCTCAGCTGCGTCATGTTACTATAAAGGTCATGTGACTATAAGGTTTTGTCAGTATTCTTATGCGTAGGGTAGTTGATTAGCGCTTGGGATCGATTTTGTGGGTATAACAAATAATTCCAGCGGACACGTAAACGTGCCGCTGATTTTGGCCGTGTGACGTCGTGCATGACGACAAACGTTGGTGGTGAGAGTCCACTATCCAGGGAGATGAACCCGAAGGATTAGATAGAGGCAAGCGCATCACCGCGAGGTGATGTGTGAAGGAAGCCCAAGGGCGATGGTACCGAGGTGATGTAAAGGAACTAGATCTGAGGCGTGACGACTTCAGGGAAGAGTGAGCACGGAATCACGAAACCCCAAATCATCAAGTGAAGCGTTTTGTAAATCTAGCATCTACGGTACCGACACGTTTGTCGCCTTACCACGACAAATCTCTTGCATGCCCTGGGAAGTGGCTTGTCACCGAAACTTGCTGAGAGAGCCGCAAGGCTCTCTGACCGTGCGAGAGAAGTCAGCAGAGAGCGTAGTACCTGCGCGAACTCCAAGTAAAAAAAACCTAATCTTGGTTTCGTAGCGCAGGAAAGGCTCGAATAGAGAAGAAGTAAGTAGGACTTCAGCTAACTCATGACAGGAGAGCACCAGAAAATAGGCCGCAAGCTTAACGTAAAGGAAACAAGCTGCGGTGAAGCCGCAGCGGTATCTGATTGGCGCGGTGAAACTGCTGGGGGTGAGCACGAAACCGAAAGCTTGGTTACGATAGAAGAGGTAATAGAACGAGAAAACCTTAAGCGAGCATTGCCACGAGGACTGGTGCACCCCAACTATTTCTAACACGAGTCGAACTAGCTTTGCTCTCTAGATTTCGAGTTAGCGGCTTGAAATTATTGATAATTCAAAAGAGGTTCGCTCGCAGTTCAGGAGACAAAAAGTTGGGGTGGACCCACGGCCATCAAGTTAAGGAGTTTCGGTAGAATTAGATAAGAGATACAAGAAGTTAACGGAGGTGAAATCTAGCTGAAGAGCATTTTTAAAAATGCGTACAGCTTTAAAAAAGTTCACCGAATTAGTGACATCGCAGGAATTTCTAAACCGCCACAAAACGATTGCAAGTGCCTTTACGCGTTGCCGCAAGCTCCCGTTTGCGAGTGTGCTGGCGTTAGTGCTTCGCAAGAGCGTGAAGTCGCTGCAGTTAGTGTTAAACGAATGGTGCAGGGAGACTTCAGCTACCGAAACTGTAACAGCGAGTGCCCTTAGCCTTGCACGACAGAAATTCCGGTATACAGCCTTCATAGAGCTGCTCGAAGAGTGCGTCGTTAAGCCGACGTACGAAGGGGTGAAGTGTAAACGATTTAGAGGACATCGATTGCTCGCAATCGATGGGTCCACGCTGCATCTGCCGACAAGTAAGGAGCTGATTAAGGAGTTTGGCACCGTAAGGTACCTAAACGGTCACCAGCGTGTGGCGTGCGATAATGTCGAGAGCAAGGTCGCCGTGCTGTATGACGTCTTAAACGAGATCCCACTTGCTGGGAGCATGCACGCAGGACGAGCCAACGACATGAAGGCGTCGCAAGAGCTGCTTAGTTACTTACGGGCTGGCGATCTACTAATGGCAGATAGAGGGTACTGTTCGTATAAGCTTTTTGCGGAAATACAGCTAAAAAGTGCTGATTTTGTGATTCGGCTTAGGGATAAGACGTACCAGAAATACCACCAATTATTTGCCGACAGAACGCGCCGGGACGAGGTAGCAGACATTCCAATCCCAGAGCACTTTAGCTCAGAAGAGCATTTGCCTAAAAAGATAACGCTGCGCTTTGTTAGGGTAGATCTTCCCGACGGAGAAGTTGAGATTTTAGCCACCTCGCTGCTTGACCGTAAGAAATATCCAACAGCGCTCTTTAAAAGACTCTACTACAAGCGCTGGCGGATAGAGACGTTCTTTCAAGCCATCAAAAGTAGGTTGGCAGTCGATAACTTCACCGGGCGCACCGTTGAGGCTATTAAGCAAGATTTCTTTTCAACCCTCTTTGTAAGCGGGCTTGAAACCGTGTTGGGAGCGGATGCGAATCGGATGCTAGAAAAAAAACCGACCCAACACGCACAGCAAGTTAACAAAGCAGTCTCGTTTCACGCTCTCAAAGATCAGATCCTACTTCTCATGTTTGATCCTCCTCCTGACTTCGAGGCTCAGGTGCGAACTCTCTTTATGCTCAATCCGACTCTGCGCAGACCTACACGGATAAAAGATAATGAGCGACTCTCCATGAAATCCAACGCGCGCAGCCTTCACTATCAGAAGTTCGCTCGTAAAGTTGTCTTCTAACTAATCGCTTTTACACGGGAATTATAGCAATTCTTTCTTAACTTGATGGCCGTGGGGGTGCACCAGTGAGCGGGCTCTTGGTATTGGGGGCGGAGCTGTTGCCTTGGGGATTCCGAGTGACGCAGCGATCTTCGATATCTCTCGCTCGTTGGTAACGAATGCGATGATGCGCATCTCATTTTTGCAGCGTGGGCACTCCAGCGGATTAATTTCATAGATGCGCTTGAAGCATTGAGCCCACGTAAGGGATGGTCGTCCCTTGGGTTCAAGGGGAGGGGAGTCTTGAATTGGGGTGCGCTTTTTCCTCTCGCCGCGCGCCCTACACGAATACCATCCGTAGTAACGGGTTATCGACTCGTATGGTTTCGGAATATGACACGACAGGAGAGCGAGAAACTCCAAGGCATCGAACTCATGAACGCGTTCGTCCTTGGTGGTGTAGGTAATGATATCGTCTTGAATGGTCAGCTTCTCTAGCGAGATTGGACCCCGCTCGATGTAGCGGGCGACGAATTTGGTGCCGTCCGCCTCCTCGAACGGCTCTCCGACCCAGGCATCGAAGCCTGTATGTTCCTGGGCGAGAATCTGGGCAACATCGTCATCGGTGATGCGCCCCCGGGTGACGAGCGCAGCAAGAACCTCACTTTCAAAGTGTTGGGAAATGGCATCGGTGTCTAGGGCTGCAAAGAGGTGTGAACTTTCCAGGGGCGTCGAATGTTCCGGAGGCGAGAAGTCCATGTAAGTGCGGATTAAAGTTTAGCGCCTCACCGGCGGTCTGCACGGTGAGGATGAGCGCGGTGGTTTGAGTATCTGAGCCAAGCACTGAATGCACGGCGGTTGCTGCTGCCTGAAAGAGGATGTTGTTAAGGCTCCGGTCGTACCTAAAATACCCCCGCAGGCGTTTTGGGAGCGTGAAGCCGCAGTGCCGATGCGGCACTTTCTCAAGAACTGAGTCGTAGAGGTGTTCGCCGAACTTCACAGCGCGCTTAGCGCCACAGCTCGGGCATATCCCGCGTTTTTTACAGGAGAATGCTACCAGTAACGAGTGCCTACAGGCGTCGCAATAAACTCGTGCCGCGCCGTGAGCCAGAAGCCCGCAGTTAAGATACTCATCGAATGTGGTTAAGACCTCGTCACGAAGCACGCCATAGGTTTCCTGAAAACGCTCTTCCCAGACCCGAGGTAAGTCGTCTCGTCCGTGATAGACAACGCGGTAGAGCTGCGTCTGCTCTGAAGTTCTTCGGCGATAATGCTGGAGCGAGTTTTTGGTGCTCTCCCAGCGGCGACACTGCAACACCTTGCATCATCGGCAATTGCAGCGGGAAGTTCCCTACGGGGAGCAGAAATCCAGTGGGCGAGTCACTCTAGGAAATGCGAAGTTGAAATAGTTGGGGTGCACCAGGCGGTGCGGGCAGAGCATGAATCGTCCCCCACGAATGACGGATAATGCCTGCATGGAATCATTCTTCCATTCATTCAAAAGTGACGTCTATCACTCAAGGAAGTTCACCAATAACCAACAATTGTCGCAGCTCGTAGAGCGCTATGCAAAACAAGGATCTCAGCCAGTCATTCTCTCTCCGCGATAGCGGGAGTCGATATGCACCAATGGTTCTTGGCTTAGTGTTCGTGGGGTGCGTTTGATCTGGGTCACGATCTCCCGTCCTCCCTCCGGTCTTTCCACTACAACTCAGCTTAGATTAGATCGATGCAGAATGGTCGGTTACTTTGTTTTGCTCACATCAGCCTCTAGTTGATTGAGCCTTTTAACAAAGAGGCCATTTAGAGCGTTTCGCCAACTTTCTGGAGCGGCTCTAAATTTTGCTGCTGCTTCTGGCAGAAGCTCCGGGAATTGCACTGAGATCTCTTTAAGAACTGAAAAGAACATCATTGGACTATCATCTTTTAATTGCTCATCAAGTGTGGCTTGAATGTGAGTGATTATCTTTTGTCTATCTAAACCGACCTCATTTTGGACCGCTATAATGTTTGGCCAAAAAAAGCTTATTGCGGTTTGTGCTGCCCTCGGGTCGTTAAGAATTGCGTCGACTGAAGTTTTTAAAATAGATTTGACCTCGTCTTCGCATCCTAGTGTTCGGGCAGCTGAGATGCTCCAACTGACCCGCGATTGATCCATGCAGGGGAAGCTTCCCTCCTCAAAAGCTGCCTTTGCTGTCGCAATAAACAAGTCGCGGTTACGAGGGGTGTATTTTAGAGATGCACAGTTGGAAGCAAAGTAGTTTAGCCACTGCCAGCGATACGGACTGTCACTCTCCATCGCAGATGGATTGCTGAGAATCTTGGCTTCTTCTTTCGGGCCGAGAACTGCGCCGAGTTGCACGATAACTCCAAGTCTAGCAGCTGTATCGCTTAATCGGCTAAAGCTCCATTCTTGTTGAGTTGGATTAGCCTCCATGAAGTTATAGATACTGGCTAGCGCAGCGATTTGTTTTGATGGATCTGATTCAAAGTATGCTTCGATCCACGCCGCACTGCCCTGTTCGACAAGGCTATGACTCGCCTTCCTTCTCAGAAGGCTACGGGTCTCCTCATCGACTTGCAGGTGTTTCGGTAGGAGACTTTGTATGCTGTGCAATTCGAGAAGGGCATTTTGCAACGATTTATCAGTAGTGTATTCATTCCTCAAAATTATCTCGATCGCTAGCTTTGAACTCGCGGCAAGATCCTCAGATTCGTTTTCTTTCAACTGGAGTGCTGCAGCAGAAATTCTATCTCGATAAAATTCGCTTAGCTGTGAGGAGAGTGATCCAAAAGTAAACTGCTTTCGTCCTGGCTCAACATCGATACTTACGAGCGAATTGTATGCCTCAATCGATGTAACTTCGTTCCTAATTGAAGCTATAACGGATGCGTCTTGCTTGAGATATTTGGCATCCTCAAAAATATCTAAACGTGAAAGCGCGAATTGCTCTGGCATCGCAGTCTGGGCAATTCGCTGCATCTCTTTATCTGCTCGTACTGCTTTAATCCGGCAGAGCACTTCGTCCTCGAAGAAGAGAGGCTTAACATCAAATTTAAAGCCGAGAGCTGCTTTGGCCTCTGAATCAAGGTGCTCGTCGTGTGTGGCGTGAGATGCCTCGTGGCAGATGGTTTCCACTAGCGAGAGAGCCACCAGTGTCCTGCTCTCCTTTTCAGTGAATTGAAACGCACGGCATCGGGCGATTCTTTCAGAGATTTGGTCGCTATTGAGAGTTAAGAAATGTTTGACGTTTGAATTATACGAACCAATGAGAAGTTCGCCATCTTTCTTTGATGGTAGACTCTCTACAACAATTGCTCGTGCTCGGCGGCTATCAGAGAAATACATTTTAGCTTCGAGACAGGCTGGATGCGAATCGATGAATGTTAGGGCTTCCTCTACTGTCGCTTTAATAATTGGATCTTTTGAGATGATGACTACATTAGTGGCGAGGCTGCGGGGTTGTGGTGAAATAGCATTTGATTGGGGAGCGACTAATTCTGAAACGACGAGGCTTGAGGAGTCACCATCTTTCTCATTAGGAGCAGGTGGGGTGCGCGAGTGCCCGGCGAAGTAGCCGAAGGAAGCGGCCGCGAGTGCTAGGGCCGTTACCGCTACCGGAGTTGAAAGACGATTCCGACCTTGAGCGGGGGCGCTCAACGCATCATTAGCGACTTCACTTTTATTGTCCGGCGATGCCATAAGCAGGTTATGTAATCTTTCCCCGATAAAGTAACCATAACGATGCGCCTCATAAAAAAGGTTACCGAACATTTATAAGGTTGCGTTATTGTTGGGGAAAGTTAAGGCTTTGACGCCTCAAAGCTGAAATATCTGAAAGGTGATTGCGATAATTGAAGCTACTACGGGGAAAACTGTCGGTGCCCGCTAGCGCGCCACCGATTACTCTTCCCCGGGGTGCTCTGTTGAAAACCCTAGCAGGATCCGACAATGGCGCTGTTGTGAACAATGGCACGCAGACATAATTCTCGGTTTTGAGAAGCTTCTGATCGTCCTGAAAGCGCCTGCCCCCATCGTCGCTTTAGCACGCTCATAATAGTTTCGATCTGCCACCGCTGTTTGTATTGCTTTGGTGTCTTCTGAGTGAATAATTTATTCATGAGGCGGCGATAGCGCCCGGCTCGCGGTGGACTTTTTGTCCTACCACATACCCTGGCAGGAATTAGCGTCCTCATACCCTTACTTCTGGCAAAAGCGTGATTTGCCTCGGAGTCAAATCCTGCGTCCGCCAGTAGTAAACTGATACCAACAGAGCTGGGAATGTTATTCAGCGTCGGCTTTAGAAGATGAGCCTCTCCACCAGGACCTTTAGTCGTGACGCAAGACAGAATTAAATGCGAATCGCAGTCGGCAGCGATACAGATTCTCGGATAAGCTCTTTTTTGCCAGTTTTTACGCCTCCTTTGAGCAAACTACGACGAGTAAGGAAATATTGGCTCACATGACGGCTTTCAAATCCAGTTCCGTCTATGGCAGTGCGAAAGCTTTTGAACTTCCAGCGGTTTTTTTAAAATCGTACATTCTTAAAGTTTCCTCTAGCAGCTTTCGTACTGAAGCCTGTTCAACAAGACGCTGACACGCTTTGCACAGCGTCGAATAATGTGGCGCTGACTTTATGTTCAATACTTCACGTATCTCAGAGAAATCGCTCAAGAATGTACTGACACTCCCACGGCCATCAAGTTAAGCTTTCGCAAGCGCAGAAAACCTAGCTGTAGGGGTCCGGGAACGCGAGGCGTCGCCTCGCAAATTACGTTTTTCTTGGGACGATCATGCGCGGCAGCGCCGCGCGCTCCCAGACTTTCTTCGTTCTATCGCAGGAAACGTGCTTAACTTGATGGCCGTGGGTACACCCCAACTATTTAGAACTCGGGTCGAACTTGCTTAGCTGTCCAAATTCCGAGTTCACGGTTCGGAATCATTGCTAGTCCGAGAGAGGCTCGCTCGAAAATGGGGATGAGTTAAAAAAGTTGAGGTTGACTAGTTAGTGGGCCTTTGAATCGATGCGGTATAGTTAACTCCAACAGCCGTGATAGCGAAAATTCTGATCGAATTGAGCGGAGGCCGGTAACGGCCTATAAAAACAGAATTCAGTGGGCACTTAAACGTGCGGCTGATTTTCGTCAGTATCCCGGGAAAGAATATGTGGGTTTGGATTCTCACAAGTATACTAAGTCTGATAGCGATTGTTCACCTATGGCGCCGAAGGGCGTCCTTGATTTCTAAGATACTTTGGACTGCGCTTTGTTGTGTTCCAGTGGTCGGACCGATGGGTTACATGGCTATGTTTCATCCTCCCGACCCAAATAGTGACCTTACTGGTCCCAGAGATGACGATCCTAAAGGTGGCGATGCGGGAGGCTGGAGCGGTGGGAATTTACCTTAGCTCGAATCGGATAACTGGGTCTGTCAGTTTGTATCTCGATTGAGTCACGGATGCTAACTGTTAGTCACCGGCATAGAGTCACCTCATGACTTTACGTTTTATCAAAGCTTTGTTCGCATTCGTGATAACCTTTATGGCCTCGTTGGTGTGGGGCCATCTACCAAATATCTACGGGCGAACATTCGAATGGGACGCCATTTTAGAAAACATGCACGACCCAATTTCTCTAGCGATCGGATTTATATGTGGCGCTATGTTTTTCCTAGTCGTGTTTATTGAGCCCAAACGATTGGCTGACTTGATTAGGAGTCGTCTGGACTATCCGTGGTGGTAACTTAGGGATGCATTTCGTCAGGTTCACCCCTGGCTAAATAACAACCCGGACCATTCTATCTACTGGCCATCCGTCCACGGGATTCATGGCTATACACCAATCGTTCAGTTCTGATTAATCCGGTATCGAAGCTGCTACCTTTACAGTTGTGGGCCCATCATCCGCGGTCGTGTACGGCTGCGTGATAGCGAGTCCGCGAATCTTGCAAAGGCTCGTATTTCCGTCCTCGCAGTAATAGATCATCGTCGATAGATCGAGCACTCCGTTGCTCGCCGCAACCGGTGGCACTTCAACTACTTGAGAAAGCGCCTTGATAGGGGCTTTGACCTCGAGCGCGGTTCCGTCGGAAGTGACAACAACTCTCGACGGCGCTTCCTTGTTTAAGTGGTGTTTCGCAGGCAGCGCGATTTCAAGTTGTAGGGATACCGGCTCTCCACGCTTCACGGACGCTGACGGCATTGAGATATCGAGCCGGTTTGGAAGAAAGGGCTTAGTTGGGCGTGGCGACTCAACCCCGTCAGCAACCGCCGCGGATGCGGCGAAAAGGGAGGATGAAAGCAGTGTTGAGACAAGTAGCCTTGATGCGCGTGTCATCCCTAAAGACTCTCTCTATCTAGGATACTCCACAAGGGGAGTGGGCGCCGGTACCCTCCAAGTTTCTCTCAGATTCCGAAACGTGATACCCCAGTGGCGGCGTTAAGTGGGCGGGATAGTAGTGCATGTTAGTTAGTATCGACCGGATAAGTTGTGCGTTCGCGAAGGGGGAGCTCTTCACCGAGCTCTCGTTCGTCATTCAGGCGGGCGAGCGGCTTGCGCTGATCGGGCCAAACGGCTCCGGAAAGTCGACGCTCTTAAAGTTCATCGCTGGCCTCGCATCACCGGATGAAGGGGAGATTATCAGGCGCAGAGGGCTCACCTCCGCAGTGGTCGCCCAGGAGGATTCATTCCCAGCCGGGGGAACCGTTAAAGAGATCTTGGAGGCTGCTATCTCTAACTTGTCCGCAGAGGAACAGCGCAGGCGTGTTGCGCAGTGGATCGGGACGGCTGGGTTTGCATCTCCAAGTCAGCGCATAGAGGAGTTATCCGGGGGATGGCGCAAGCGGCTCTCGATTGTAAGAGCGATGATTCAGGAGCCTGAGCTCTTGATGCTTGATGAGCCCACGAATCACCTAGATTTAGACGGGATTCTCTGGCTCGAGGAGTTGATTAACCGGTTCCGGGGCACCACGGTGTTTGTGAGCCATGATCGATATTTTATCGAGCGCACCTCAACTCGAGTGATCGAGATCAATCGGCAGTTCCCGAAGGGGTTCGTTTCTGTGCCCGGCAAGTACAGCGATTTCCTCGAGGGGCGAGAGCTATTCGTTGCAAACTTAAAGTCGCAGAGAGATTCCCTCGCTAACAAAGTTCGCCGCGAGGTTGAGTGGTTAAGGCAGGGGGCGAAGGCCCGCACGACTAAATCGCAGTCTAGAATTCAGCGCGCTGGGGAGATGATCGACCAGCTTGCGTCGTTTAAGTTCGATGACCGCAAAGTAGAGGCTGAGTTCAGTGAATCCGGTCGGAGAACAAAAGAGCTAGTCGTTGCTGAGGACGTCTATGTACAGTTTGGTGATCGAAGGATCTTCTCAGACCTGTCTGTCGTTATAAGTCCCGGCTCGAGAGTAGGGATCGTCGGGCCTAACGGCTCAGGAAAGACGACCCTTCTTAAAACGATGATCGGAGAGTTAAAGCCCTCCGGCGGAAGATTAAAGACAGCGAGTAACTTGCGCGCCGCGGTGTTTGATCAGCTCCGTAAGCGACTAAATCCTGAGGTCACGCTTCACAGAGCGTTGGCCCCTGAGGGGGACTACGTGATTTTCAACGGGAAACCGGTGCACGTCTCCGGATGGGCATCACGGTTTCTTCTCCGTCCCCAGCAGCTGACAACTAAAGTTGCAAACCTCTCCGGTGGAGAGCAGGCGCGCGTCTTAGTCGCCTCGATGATGATTCAGCCGTGCGATATCTTGGTGTTGGACGAACCCACGAACGACCTCGATATTCAGACCTTAGAGGCGCTCGAGGAATCCCTCGGGGAGTTTCAAGGGGGTGTAATCGTAGTTAGCCATGACCGGTATCTGTTGGAGCGGGTGTGCTCGACCGTCCTCGGTATTGGACCTGATGGAAGGATCAGAACGTACGCGAGTTATCTACAGTGGGAAGCGGACAGAGAATCTCAAACTGCGCGACAAAAGGAGAAGTCGAAGAAGGGAGACGCCGCGGAAGAGGAGGGGGATAAAACTGACGGAGCGATCTCTCGTGGAAGGCTCTCCTACAAAGATAAGCGGGACTGGGAGACGATCCAGCAACGGATCGAATCAGCTGAAGGAAGGGTTGCTGCGGTCTCCAAAGAACTCGAGCATCCGGATAATCATTCCGATGGCGAGAAACTGATGGAGCTCACCGAGCAGCTTTCAAATGCGCAGGAGGAGGTCGAGACTCTTTATGCGCGCTGGGCAGAGCTTGAGGAGTTAGTGCGCAAGATCGAGAATTCAAGCTCGAATGAAACGGCGTAAGTCTCAGAGATGCCGATAGAATTTGCAGTATGCGGGGTTAGAGTAGCCTCGCAAGATATGTTCCAATATCACCCGCAATGTTGAACAACGCCCCAACCCCCGGCCCCGGCCCGAACAGTCCTCTTTCTGTCGCGGCATCCGCGTCGACGAGTCATTCCACGAGTGGGCTAGAGGGGGTGCGTGCACCAACCCTTAAGCTTGATGAGGACGATCGGCAGCGGATCATGGCAGTAGCCGCCCGCCAGGAGGAGCCAGGGTCGCCGTTGTACGCGGCACTAAGAACAGACTTCACAAGTCGTTTCAGTAGTTCTTATCGGCGGGTGAGTCTGGTTTCTCTCGCATCTGTTGCCAGCATAGTTGCTGGCATTGCCTTTACGGTCGGGTCGGCATCAACCGGGGGTGGACTTTTTGTGGGCGCCGCGTTCACTGCCCTTGGTGTTTCCGGAGTTTTTTTAAACTCATCGAAGCTAAGAGCGCTTAATTCAAATGCCAAAAATGAATTCACTTCGAGCTTTTCAGATGGTCCGCTCCTACTCGGATACCATTATTTGCATGTCGAAAGGGATTACCCTCGAGCGGTCCAGTGTTTTCAGGAGGCTCTAAATCACAAAGAGGCGCCAGCCATGCAAGTTCGGGCGGCGTTTGGGCTAGTATCAGTGATAACCAAAACTAAACAGGTAGAGACCTTTAACTCTGCTCTTAGCCAGATCACGGACCATGTACTTGGAGTGCCGTTGCCGATGCGCTTTTTGGTCCCGCGGGTCCAGTATTGCCTGGTAGAGACTATTCGGGTCGTAGCTGAGCGGATGATGGCCACGCGATATGATTTCAATCAGGTCGGACTCACAGAACATCCGTATATCAACCAGCGCAACGTGGAGCATGTATTAAAACTTCTTAAGTCTGCTGGCCCGCTTCGCCCTGTTGCCCTCGGAATGCTCGCTGAGTTGCCGAGCGAGTTGCTGCGTTGCTTCGAGGGGCGAGATCCGAAGGTTAGGGAGGCGCTCTCGGAGCTAAAGGGAGCAGTTGACGTTTACTTCGCCCCAGAGCAGGCAGCGCCCCAATCCCCTAGGCCACCATCGTAGCGACACTCTCCACATGCGCGGTCTGCGAAAACATATCGAGCACCGCGATGTGTTCCAAAGTAAATCCGGCCGCTGACAGAATCTTAACGTCACGAAGTAGAGTCGCTGGATTACAACTTACGTATACGATTTTCTGCACAAAACTAGGCTTGAGTGCTTCAGCGACGATTCGCGCTCCAGCGCGGGGCGGATCAAGGAGTACTAGAGGTGTAATCTTGTTCTGTTTTGAGAAGTGTTCGCAGCTTTGGGTTACGAATCTAACTCTGTCACCCAATCCTGCGGCAACCGCACGGGCCGTTCCCGCCTTCGTAAGATTCTCGTCGAGTTCCACCGCTGTTATCGCATGACCAGCCGCGGCAAGCGGGAGAGAAAAGTTACCGGCTCCAGCGTAGAATTCAGTAATCCCTAGTGTGGTGTCGGCTGTTCTTAGTTGCCCGAGAACGTATTGAGTGAGCACCTGATTAGCGTTCGAGTTTACTTGTGAGAAATGTCCGGCACCGGAATCTTCAGAAGTGGATTCTCGATGCTCATCATGGAGCGCATGAAGGCCCAAGCGTGAAATCTTAAGGAGCTCCCCGGAGAGTGAGCCACCGCGGGTTCTTGGCTTTAGTAGTACTGTAACTCCGCGCTCACGGCGCTCGATCTTTACCGCGGCTACGCGGGTGGCGATTTCCTTGGCGATTGAGCGAATCTGTAAGAGCGCCGCGTTGAGCTCGCCCTCCGCTAGCATGCAGCTCTCGATATCGACCACGTCTCCGGTGCCACCACGGTAGAATCCCAGCTCTCCCGCTTTGTTCAAATGAAGGTGAATCCGGTTTCTGTAGTGAAACTCAGGAAGCTCCCCACCAATCATTGAGAACCCAGATCTGGGGGCGAGCTTTGCCTGGGTAAGAAAGAGGCTCTCAACCATCCTCAATTTTTCCGCGCGCTGGGTTGCCACCTCCATGTGTTGCAAGGAGCACCCGCCGCAGCGAGAGACGTATCGACAAGGGGGTGTCCGTCGCGCTGAGTGCGCGCTTGATACGGAAACGAGGGTTCCCGGTAATAGCCCGCCATCGTGGGCGGAGGGGTCGGCGTCCAACTCGATCTCCTCCCCGGGGATAGTCCCAGAGACCAAGACCTTTCGTCCGACGTGTTCACCTGGGGGAGCGATTATCGGGCCGATGCCGGATCCTTCGTATGAGAGCGCGGTGATCTTAGCGGTGAAGCGCATAAGTCACCTATTAGTTACCGCCCGAGTGAGGCTGATGCGCCTGAGGAAACCGTGGAGCTTACACTCGGCGCTGTATGTTCAATCACCGCTAACTTTAACAGGTGACGCCTAACAACATCGAGCGCCATCCATGAGGCGTATCTGCGAATATTGGTGCGAGTTGAACTTAGAAAGAAACGGTACGCTGCACTTCCTTTTTTATCAGCGTATCCAACATAAAACAGCCCAACCGGCTTCTTAGCGCTGCCCCCATCCGGGCCAGCTATACCGGTAACCGAGAACGCTATGTCGGTATCGAATTTATCCCGAACGTTCTCAGCCATCGCTTGCGCTACCTGTGCGCTGACCGCCCCGTGCTCCTTAAGGTATTTCTTCTGAACGCCGAGCTCTTCGTGCTTCACCTCGTTTGCGTACGCTACGATTGAACCAGGGAAGAACTTCGAGGCCCCGGGCAGATTAGTCAGGAGTGCCCCCACCAGGCCACCGGTGCATGATTCCGCGCCGGAGATGGTGAGTTTGCGTTTAGTTAAGAGCTGGTTGATTACCTGCTCGATTCCGCCCTCGCTGCCTTCAGCATAGACGTGATCACCTAGAGCGGCTTTGGCGAGCTTCGCTGCGCTCTCGACCTCGTGCGCAGAATCACCTTTGATAACAACCTCGACCTCGGGGAAAGCGACGCGATACGCAACCGCTACGTTCTCTGGCAGCTCAGCGGATGTAACCCTGGATCCGACGACTGATTCGCCGAGCCCAAAGACTCGCAATATGTGGGAATGCTTCGCGGTTGAGAGTCTAAACTCCTGCTTTAGAAGTGGCAGAACGCTCTCCTTAATCATCGGGCGAAGCTCTGCGGGTACGCCCGGCAGCGCGAAAAGCCATCGCGACGGCTCGCCCGCAACATCTAGACGTAGGTAAAAGCCGCGCGCTGATCCAACTGGGTTGTGGATCGTAATCGCCGTGTCCGGAAACAGCGCTTGCTTACAGTTTGATGGATCAAACGGTCGCTGACGCTTCCTAAAATGCTCCTCAAGGAGACCTAGTACGTCACCGTGGAGAATCAACTTGCGATCGGTAAACTCTGAGATCGCCTCTCGGGTTAGGTCATCCGTCGTGGGCCCGAGCCCTCCAGAGACGATAACAACCGTCGACTGGTCGAAGAGGTAGGAGAGAGAGCGGACGATGTCAGGGACCGTATCCCCGCATTTTGCGACGCGGTGCACTCCGATCCCGGCAGAGCGCATCTGCTCGATTAGAAAACTTGAGTTGGTATCGACTATCCGTCCATCGAGAACTTCTGAGCCGGTGATTAATATGGATGCTGTGGGACTAGGAATCATGATTGGTCCGGGGAAACTCCTACTTCATGGGCCCTCCGTCAACACATTAGAGTATCCGGGAGCTTACTTTGAACCCAATCTGCGGTAGTTATAAGGCATGATTCTAGACCTGTTTACCTCAGAGATTAAGGGCGCTGTGGAAAGCGCCGTGAAGGCCGCATTTCCAGAGGCGGGTGAAGTTACGCTAGCGGCGTTTGAACGCCCTAAGAACGAGCAGTTCGGTGAGGTAGCGCTACCGTGTTTTCAGCTAGCGAAGTCTTTGCGCAAAGCGCCTCCCCAAATTGCGCAAGCGCTTGCAGAGAAGTTATCCGCCACGCTTCCGATCGGGGTGGGGGCTGTCACCGCCGACGGGGGCTATTTAAATTTTAAGCTCGTTCTATCGAAGGTTGCGTCGAAGCTCGCGGAGAGCTTTCACTCAGGGGATCTTTTTCGGAATCGTCCAGCGACAAACAAACGCGTTGTAGTCGAGTACTCTCAGCCGAATACCCATAAGGCGTTTCATGTAGGCCATACGCGGTGTGCCTCGCTTGGAGACTCGATTCGGCGACTAAAGGAATGGCGCGGGGATACAGTTATCCCCGTCAACTACATCGGGGATGAGGGCACACACGTAGCGATCTGTCTCTGGATGCTTGAGCGGGAAAAGATTACGAACTTTCCGGAGCAAAATCGCGGGGAGTTTCTTGGATTAAA